>JAKTWU010001229.1:0-47875 GCA_030582435.1 Taiozyma onychis
TAAAAGATCGATACAAGCAAACATCGTTGTGTGCGGATTATATTTTGGGCTGTAATTGATGTCTCAGGTTCTGTCTTTGATCTGTTTTCTGTCCCAACTTGGGAGTGGAGTGCATTTGTAAACAAACGAGATAGAAGGAATGATTGAGACCATGTGTCTAGCAGGGACACCTTCCAAGTATCTGACTTGTCGTGATTCAAAACTGGAAGAGAGATAAAAGGAGCAATCCGGATAACATGCATAGACGAAAAGTATGTATATGCGTAGAAGGTATTCTTGAAGCAACTTATCTTTGAATAAGCTATTGCCATAATACCACCCAATATCCCGAAACACATGAACTGTAAGTGAGGATGAAGCAAAAAAAGATATTCTTATTCATGATCTAGAACCACCACATCTATCGAACATAAGGTTAGTCCCTTGTAACATTCTTCAGACCATCCACAAAATCAACTAGGGAAAACCATCAAATCACACACAATCACACAGAATTACAGCACACCAGATAGCACACTAAAAACACCACCAAGAATAGCACCGGCACTAGCACCAAACCACTCTTACCGCTCTCAATCTTGAGATTTCATTGATTGGAACTTATCAATTTTCAAATGCAGTAACAAAAAACAAGGATCACGTGACTGAGGCTTTTACCTGAATATCACGTGATAATACGCGAACTCGTTTTTTGCTCTTTTTGATCTGATATCTATCCGCGAAAATGTTTTATGTTTGGCTACTGATTCGCGCTGCCGATTTCCCGTGCGCGCGGCCTGGCCCCCGCCCCCCCAGCGCGGCTCACCGCTGCCTACGGCTGGGCAGAGAGGCTTCACAAAAATCTGGATCGCGATTTCCGCGAGTTCCTCGTTTAATAAAAAAAGAAAAAGTGACATAATTTGAACATCAATGAAGGATTAGTAAATTACTCACCACCAATAATCCACTGCTAAACGATCCCTGCACAGGCCGCGCCTCAACATACAACTGTGCTCCAACTACGCCATCAGCGCCTGCTGTCTGTTTTTTGCTGCTCCTGCTGCTGCCAACGGCTCTTAAAGACACCAGAACTCACACTACGTGCTACTACGTGCTTCTACCCTTATCTCACAATATAAGTTTTTCCACAGGGGCCAGCTTCCATGACGACTGACGAGGTCAGAGAGTTGGACTCCCTGTTTGTGCTCCGCCATGCGCAGCGATGTGACAAAATCGCCTCCACAGTCTCGTCCATCGACTTTGAAC
This sequence comes from Taiozyma onychis, assembly GCA_030582435.1. Lineage (NCBI taxonomy): Eukaryota > Fungi > Ascomycota > Saccharomycetes > Phaffomycetales > Wickerhamomycetaceae > Taiozyma > Taiozyma onychis. The sequence goes on from JAKTWU010001229.1 coordinate 1,246, forward strand.
GGACCCCTAGCGAATACACCATCACTGATTCGTATAACCCAGGCCTGGCCACTTTCCAATCGACCAACAATAAGTCAAACAACGGGTACGTACAATCGCTCGAGATGGGCTCCAAGCTTCTGACGTACATTGAGGACCAAGTTAAGGAGCCTATGGTGGTGTTGAAGTTCCATACGTCACCGTATTTGAGATGTGTTCAAACTGTCAAGTACATGATTGATTACTTGGTGAAGAGACATCGTCAAGACAAGTTGATAAAAGTGGTTATTTCGATTGACCAAGTGTTATCAGAATGGCTGAATACAGAACTTGATATGAACTATTACCCGCCTAATGACAATGGTGCCACTTTGCTCGGAGTTGCTGTGCAATATCTGAATTCCAACTTGCAATTTAATAGAAATGAAAATGTTAAAATCGAAGTGAATTTGAAAGATAGTTATAGATATGGTAATCCTGGTCCATACAGTGAAAGTTATATTCAACAACATTCAAGAATCACACAGGGTTTGATCTCTATTGTTAAAGATGAGGCGAAGAATCTTTCCCCAGAACCAGATTCAAAAGATATCGTTCTCGTGATGACGCATGGTGCTGCTGTTAGAAGTTTGATCTCCAAGCTGATTGGCAAGTCATTATACGTTGAAATCCCATTATCTTCCATGTCCATCGCTAAACCGGTTGCTATTGAGGGCAAACGTTATTTTTGGAAGTTATTGGAGACTGATGTTGAATTACAAAATAGATTCACGTTCCAACAAGTTGATTTGTACTCAACAAGGGATCCATTCCAAGACTATCAGACAACGTTTAGTTCTAATTCCCAAACATCTCAATTGAACTTCAGAGGTCCAATTCGTGCATCAAAGACCGATAACTTCAACAGAATCAGATCACAGTCATTGTTAAATCCAAGGAATAGAAACGATTCTGATGATTCAGAAGATGATTCAGATAATGAGGGTCTAACATTCAAGGTCACTAGATCATCTCGTCAATCATTCAGTAATCACAGTGAGGGTGAAGATCAACCAAGAAGATATCGTTCCTCATCATTGTTTGGTCCTGTGTTAAACAACCCATTTTGGAGTGACTCAGAATCAAGATCATCCAGATCCAAGAAAAAATCATTTGAAAAACGTCAAAGATCATTCGTGCGCAGAGAAGAAGAGATTATTTCGCCAATCCAAAACATCAGCAAATCTTCATCGTCATTCCTCACTCCAACGATCACGCCAACTGTTTCTCATACCCAATACTCATACCAAAACCTGGATCCAGATGATGGTGTTCACGACATATCTAATGAAAAGGTCCCAGACTTAGCTGAGATGTCGTCAAACAACAGCTCCACTAATAGCCTACATGAGGATTTAACGATATTCCCTGGTACACTATCCAAATTGTCACCTCCAGCAGACACAACCACGATCATGAATGACTTTAATGAACCTACAACTGTTCCTGAAACTTCATACGAGGACGAACTGTTGCCAACAAAACCTTCCAATACATCAATGAACACTTATAACGTCTCAAAGGCTTCATCACCCTCCATCTTTAACAAGTCTGCCATTGAAGAGTCATTGAATGAGATCATTGGTAAAGAACCAGTTGATGAGACTCCACCTAATAACTGGCTAGCGTTTGGGAGATCAAACGGTTTAAAATCCAATAATAACGTGCTGAACAATACTGATAAGCCAAAGTTCACTATTGATTTGTATGGTAAGAAGAATAGGCACAAGACTTTAGATTTATATGGGGATTCTGAGGAGAGCTCAAGCGGTGGTGGTTGGTTTTTAGGTTCGAACAAGTATTGAGGATATGGTATTAACGAAAGAATTAATGAAATGAAGAATGGGAAAGAGAGAGAGAAAGGGAAGGAGAGAGAAAGAGGGAAGTTTTTAATAGACGAGAAAGGAAATGAAAGGGAAAGAGAGAGAGAGAGAGAGAGAGAGGTGAAAGCTCCGCACGTTCGCATAATAGAAGCAATATTTTTTTCATAATTACGTAGTTAGTTGAATACTTGATGGAATCACGCTATGGAATCATTAGTTTTTATCATCATATGTACAGGTCGATCCCCTTGTCATTAGTATAAGAATCCTCATTAACGTCTCTATACTCTTTTAAGGCCAATTTAGCATGTAAAAGCCGATTTAATGTGATGTTATGGGTACCTCTAACCTTTTTTTTGATAGCAAGACCAGCGAAATAGCCCACTGTTTGTTGAATTTCAATCTTTGACCAATGATTGAACTCACGTCTCATCTGAGTCGACTCTTTCTCTGTTTGTTTTAAGAACGTGAAAATCACATCACGAATTCTATCTCTATTTAGAGTGGCTGGTGAGTATGGGATCTGTGATAACAATGGGTCAGCCTTCTGAATTATGGCGATGCATTCATCGACATGTGTTGAGACTAAGTTTGATATTTTCCTCATATGGAGCAGTTCACCGTTTTTGCAATCAAACAAGGCGGTCAATGAGCCAATGACAGTCTTAATAATCATGTGTTCAGCTTGTAATAGTGCAAAATCACCGTAATTGACAAAAGTTGGATTCAACAGTCTTGATTCATTAATAAATTTCACAATATTGCACTCATTTTGCAAGTTTCTACCCAGATCGTAGTTACAAGCACTGAAATCATCAATATATCTGGGTATTTTGGAAATTTTCAACGAACCATCACCAAGTATACTCGTCTCGAATGGTGATTCTGACCAAACTCTGAAATCACTAATAAGTTGGTACATATTGGGTCTATCTAGTGGATTTTTCCATATCTTGTCGAATATCCACTGCGTAGAGTTCCTGTCGCCGTTCAAGAGTAGGATATTGCTTTCTGAAGTCAAACATTTCTTGTATTTTTGCAATTCGTTGATGTCAAATTGATGATTCATGGACAATATCAGATCATCAACGACAGCTGGTGTCCCGTTGGAAACTTCTGGTGGACGACAGGCACTCAGCAGTTGGGTGGATGACTGGTGGAAGTTGCCGTGGGAGACGTATTGCTTGAGGGAGACAGTGGAGTTGTTGTTCAAGAACTGTCTCAGCTCTTTCTCTGAGCGTAGCAGAGCGACGATTTGCGGGTTGTGCTGGTGCCTTGGTAGCGTGGAAAGAGCATGAGAAACGAGCAGACACAGCGGAGAGTTGCCCAGTGCGTAGACACGCGGTACCAGCTTAGACATTTTGGAGGGGTTTGTGAAGGATTTCTATAACCGTAGTATTATAAGAATGGTTGATAGGGTATCAATTTTTTTTTCTGCCACAAAATAGTCAAAGATCAGTTTTAAAACCACCAAAATCACACCAAAATCACACCAAAATCACAATAAAACACTCCTAAGCTGCCATGTTGATTGTCGGTCTGACAGGTGGAATTGCCTGCGGGAAGTCAACGGTGTCACAGAAGATCAAAGAGCGTGGAATCCCGGTGATTGACGCCGATTTGATCGCACGCGAGGTGGTGAGGCCTGGTAAACCTGCCTACAAGAGGATTGTTGCTTATTTTGCACCAAAAGTGGACGGGCTGGTCACTGATTCCGGTACTTACGACAGGTTGAAGCTGGGTGCCTACGTGTTTGCCAACAAGGATGAGCTGAAGGTGTTGAACTCCATCGTGCATCCTGCTGTGCGCTGGGAGATCCTCAGACAGATCGTGATCAATTACTTCAAGTTTAACAGGATGGTTGTGCTCGATGTTCCTCTTCTCTTTGAGGCTCATATGGATAGGCTGTGTGGTAGAACAGTTGTGGTGGTTTGCGAGGAGAAGCAACAACTGGCTAGGTTGAGACAGAGAAATCCAGAGTTATCACTAGAGGCTTCTCAGGATAGAATCAACGCACAAATGTCCAACCACATGAGAATACGGAGAGCTGATTTTGTCATTGACAATAGTTCCACGTTAGAAGACCTCGAAGAGCAAGTGGAAGGTGTCCTAAGACAAGCCAGGCCTTGGTTCTTTGTCTCTTGGTTGGAAATGTTCCCTCCTTTGGCACTGATATCTGCGTTTGGTGTATTTTTGATCAGAAGAGTCCATTTCTGGAACACAACACACGAGAAAGAAGAATGATAACAGTTGCTTTACATCACAAAGAATCATAACAGATTGCTTTACATCACGACGAATGAACTACGACACGATATTATTAAGGTGATAAAAATTGTAGTCATAAAGTCATAAAATAGCAATAAAGCGTAATTAATTAACCAAGAGCAAACATTCTAATGACGGGGTTCCAAATGGAGGTATATACAACTGTCACCTCTTTTACAACCCGACTTCTTACCGTAGTAAGAACATGGGATAGTCCATTTTTTAACAACATTTCCTGCGGCAACTCTAACGGCTGGTCTAATATCACTGGATCTCATGTTCATAATTTGATTGGAGAGAGTTGAACCAATTGGCTGTTGTTGTATTGGTAAGTTACCAGAACTCTTGATCTTGATACCGATGTTGTCATAATGGTTGCTGCTAAATCCCTGGCCGTGGCTATGACCGTTCAGGTACTGAGTTCTATTCGGCAACAGGTCCCTCGAAGATGATGGGCCACTTGGAATAAACGTATCCGTTAAAGGTGATGGGCCACTTGGAATAAAGGTATCCATTTTCGGGTTCACTTGGTAACTTCCTTGTCTACTTTGTGGCAAATAGTTGGTTTTATTAGGTTGTGGGAGCTCTTGTTGATGTAAAGGTGGCGATTGGATATTTGTTTGCAGTTTAGGATGTGAAATGTTTAGTGGTTGTTGTGGGATGGTTTGATTGATCTTAAACTTCTTGATTTCGGACAGATTTTCAGAATCAACAGATATCTTTCTCTTATTTAAACCATGTCCAGGTAATAAGTTATCATTCAAAAGATCTAGAACGTCTTGATCTGGGTTCTTGTTTGAATCTGAATTCCCACCATTTTCAAAAGTCTTGTTCGCAGGTTTTGAAACGACACTGTTGTTAGCATCGTCATGGTTAGTTGAGTTCTCTTTAGGAATCTCAATCGTGTAATTCATCAGATCAAATTTGACACCTTTTGTAATCAGACCTTCCGACGGTTCGTACGGGGAACTGGAGCTTTTATTTGAAGCTCCATATAATTTATTTGATTCTTCATTTGTGGCTAAGCTGATGTAGCCACCTCTTGACCGGGCAACTTCACTCAGATTCATACCAGTTTTTAGAAAATCAATACGCATTGGGGCAACCCAGAAGATATCACCTTCTTCTTCTTCCAACACTTCAGCTTCTTTAACAGATTTTCTCTGTTTCTTCAATAATGAGGCTTCTGATAGCGTCATTTCTTTGGCTCTAGCAGCATTAACATGGTCCTTGGTTGAGTCAATTTCACGGGGTTCAATGTATCTGATGCTGATCATTTTATCAGCAGCGGCTGGGAACATAACAACCTTCTTCTTGACCGACTTTTCAGAGCTGCTCTTCAAGATACTCTTCAGACCATCGGCTGAAATATCTCTATGTTGTGGTTCCCGAATCTCAATTTTTTCTTGATTCTCAGCCTTTTCTAGAGGAGAATGAGGCCGTGGAGGTGGTCTTGAGCCATTAAGGTAGCTACTGAAGGAGAAGGATTTTGCAGGTGGGGCTGATTTGTTAGAGAGAGTAGGCGTAATAGTAGCGGTAACATTCTTCTCTTCACGTTCTTTAGCATCTTTCTCTTGCTCTTGTTCCAATCTCTTCTGTTCTTCCACTTTCTTTGCATTGTATTCATCAATCTTAGCCTTTCTAGCAGCTTTTTCTTTACGGGTGATTTCAGCAGCAATGTCCAAGATCTCGGTAGCAATGGATGTATAAGGAAAGTTCCTCTTAGAGACGGACTTCAATAGATCAGTCAATTTAACAGTATTCAATTGAGCTTCTGAGAATTGCAGCCCTTTAATAAATTGCAAAAACTTCGCAAGTTTATCATCGTTTCTTGACTTTAATTCGTATCTAGCCCAATTAGAGATACGTCTAATGAGCTTTGTTTCACGGATGCTCTTCAATGCTTCTTTATCATCTTCGTAAATACTCAGGATAGCATCAGCAACCAAATGCCTAACATCATACTCGGTATCGTAAAGTTCCTTTTCAATAGCACAAACAGCACTAGTTAGAATGTTGTCTCTTTCGGCCTTGTTGGCAATGTCTTTGGATTGGTAGATGATATCCAAGAGGAAGAACTCGGTCTCTTGTGGTGAGAGCTTCTTCTGGTTCAACAGTTCAATGTTGTGTTGGATTTCATCAGTGGAGTAGACCTTGTGTGTTCTTGGTTTAGTGGTCAATTCCACGGTCTCCACTATCTTGGACGCCACGGGCTTGGTGATTTCTTCGATGGTGATTTGTTCAGCTGGAATAACAGCCTCTCGTCGTGGGGTAGCCAGTTCTTCACCATAGTTCTTGCAAGTGGATGTAGTGTAGCCCAAGATTTCAATGGGAGGAGGAGTAGATCTGGTGGAACTGTGGGATGCACCATTGTAGTTGTCGTTGTTGTCATTGTTGTTGTCATTGTCGTTATAGTTCGTGGAAGTTTCAGACCTCAAGTTGTCGTGGCGACCGTACAACTGTGTCTTGTTGTAAGCAATGGCACGAAGGGCGCTAGCATTGGCATCGTTCTGGTGGAAGAGTTCTCTAATTCGCTCATAATAGCGGGTGGCCTTAAAGGCGAGGGTGGATCTAAAGTGAGACAGCCTTTGGTAGACAGCCAGGTTTGTGTGGGAGTCCATGGCGGCTAGCTTCGCGTCCACGATCTCCAACTGTTCTAGAGAGTCCATGTAGAGCTGTGTGGCATGTTCAATGTTCAAGTTTGTGTTTTCTTGAATAGCCGCTGAGGAAGACCCTGGGGAAAGTTCTAGGGTCAAAGTCGGTTCCACCACTTTGAGTTCCATTTCTCTTCTAAAATTTGATTTCTCTAAAAAGGCCACTGGTTCGGGCACAATTCACCACAAACAAAATTATCAAACCCAGACCTCAATTCAAAAGATCCAGATTGCTACCTAAAACAGGCTGGGGTAGGGAGTAGGGGTATCAACAAAGACCCTAAAGGCGTCAAAGAGTTCAAATTAATGCAGCAAAAAACAAAAAAAATGCGTGCCGCTTGTTCGTAGTTCAAAAGATCAAACACCCAAAACTGAGTCTAAGGACCTTGAGAAGAAAGACAAAGCAACAGACAAAACACAACAAAAACAGAATCAAAATGGAAAAGCTATGCAAATCCTATACACTCGGAGTTTCTACGGTGAATTCTCCTATCGTGGATCGCTATATAGTGGGTGTTGGCGTTAGAATGGCGCTTCTACCCTGTGTCGAATCTTTTGTTTCGTGAGAGAAAGATAGTAGAAGGCTTCGAGGGAAACTCGTGCTGTTTTATACATTTGCGAACGGTTGGCGCACGCTTATCTCAAAGGCCGGGTAAAGTTCGCGGATTTCGCGATGAAAATTTTAATCTTCAGTGAAACATTTTCTGTATGAGGTCCAGAACATACAGCATCCTCTCATATATTTTAATTAACATCCAGATGAAGAGTTTCTTGACCACAGTGAGATTCTCACAGAGACCAATAGTGCTCAAGGCTTTCACTAGCCCTGTTTCTAGAGGGCTTTCTACTTCAAATATCCTAAGGACCGCTCCAGATGAGGCTATACATGAAAAGATCCCACACAATACTATAGCTCATTCAGCTTCTAAAGATGATCTACTAAGTATCGAAAAGCTAGACAGTATGGGTATTGTCGACCCAACCATCATTGGTGCTTTAAAAAAACTAGGCTTTTCCAATTTGACTGGTGTTCAAAGTAAAACTGTTGTTCCTATGCTAACCACTGATCATGATATTGTTGCCAAAGCTAAGACTGGTACAGGTAAGACTCTCGCGTTTGGTATCCCATTGATGCAACAGATTATAAGCCAGGCTAAGGGTCACCCAGGTGTTAGAAGTTTGGTTATTGCTCCAACTAGAGATCTTGCCTTCCAAATCAGAGATGAATTTGAAAAAATTTCAAACGATAGAGGTGTCAAAGGTGCTTCAAGTAATAGATTAAATGTCAAAACAATCGTTGGTGGTGAAAGCAGATTTGCCCAGATCAAGAACTTCACCTCTAGAAGCAACCAAGCTCCAACCGTCGTTGTTGCCACCCCTGGTAGATTCATGGATTTGATCAAGGAACCAGATGTCGCTAATGCATTTACCAATCTACAAACTCTTGTCTTAGATGAAGCTGACAGATTACTAGGTGAAGGTTTTAAGGAAGACCTAGTCGAGATCACTGATATTTTGAAAGAACTGAGAGAAGAATCAAACTTGACTGATTTGAAGCCATTAAGAACTATGTTATTTTCAGCAACTTTGGATAAGGAAATCATTCAATTTTCAAAGAGAATTCTAAATGACAATGCTCAACATATTGACACTGTTGATCCAAATGAACCAGAAACTCACGAAAAGATCAGTCAATCATTGATCTTAACTGATGATATCTTCCAAAGTTACGTTTCTGCTGCTATGTTCATCCACAATGAATCTACCAAGAACAGACATTTTAAAGCCATTGTTTTCTTGCCAACTGTTAAAGCTGTTTCATTCTTCTACGAATTGTTGAACAATTACTTACGTGAACAAAACTTTAGGCTGCATACTCACCAATTACACGGTCAATTACGTCAAAATGTGAGAGATAGAGCAGTCAAGAGCTTCCGTAATGGGTTTGCTGGTGTCCTTGTCGCTTCCGATGTCGGTGCTAGAGGTATGGATTTCCCAAAGGTCACCAACGTTATCCAAGTTGGTCTGCCAATGGATTCAACCAACTATGTTCACAGAGTTGGTAGAACAGCTAGAGGTGGCAATACTGGTGAAGCCGTTATGATCATGAGTAAGGCTGAATCACGCTTCATTGACGTGTTGAAGAAGAGAAACTTGGAAGTCAAGAGCCAATTCGAATATGAACAAATACCAGAAACAGAAGCTATTATTGCTGATATCTACAAAAGGGTCCCACATAAGTTCACTTTAACCCAAGTCTTGGAATCCATGGCCGGTTTCTCCAAAGGTGTTGGTAACAGTTATGGTTTGAGAATGAATGAAATCTTATCAGACTTGTCCACCGCTTATGGTAAATTCGAAGGTGATGAATCTTTGAAACCTGAAACTACTCATACCTTTGCCTCAAAGGTCCTAGGGTTGAACAGAAGAGAAGCAGAAAAGTACTTCGAAATCAAACAATCCGGCTATGATCCAAAATTTGAAGGTAATGGTCGTTCAGGTTCAAGAAGCAACAACTCTAGAGGTGGTTACAACAATAACAGAAGTTATTCTGACAGAGGTAATAACTCCAGCTACAGCAAGAATGATGATGGCTACCGCAATAATAGAAGTAGTTATGGCGACAGAAACAATAGCAGAGGCGGTTACGGTGATAGAAACAATAGCAAAGGTGGTTACGATAGAAACAATAGCAGAGGCGGTTTCAACAATAACAGAAACAACAACGGTGGTAATAGAGAACAGAATTATAATGGCAAAAGAGACCAAAAGAAGTTCCGCTTCGATTAATTCTGCCTCTTGCAGATGAAATTATGGCAATGCCATCCATACCTAATGAATTATTATCAATCTTTTTCATGAATGTTTACGAATGTCATTGAGTGTTTTTTAATCTTTGGTTGCTCATATTATTTTTAGTTAAAATCCTGTATATAGAAAGAGATCATACACATATCCTTCTTTGGGTCACAAATTTGTTAGGTGGAGTTATAATTAGCTAGGATGTTACCTCTTCTTGATCACGGGGCTTTGATTGACGTGCAAGGCAGAGCCAAGAAGTCACTTGAGAGTTGATGCTGTCAAATTGCTGCAGACCGTATTGCTCACTCAAGATCTACCTTGTCGCAACGTCTCTGTTATCCCTGTTTCCACTCTACAGAATTAAAACGGACGGGATAGGAGCCAATCTGAGCACCTAGGGAACCCTTCACAAACTGGTACTACTCATATTCGCCCTTTTCTCCTTCGTTCCTTTTTTTGCTGTTTGCTGTTGGAAGAAACGGCTTTTCCGGCGCGGATATACGCTCTTGCTAAATCGGGAAATAAAGCCGGTATAAAGCTCTTCTTTGACATCATCATGTAAAAGTTTATATATATTCAGACGAAAGGTCGCCCTCAAGTCTGCCCTTCGCTCTCTCCAAGAACAAAAATTGCACCGTCATATTTACCTCATACGTTTAACCATGTCATTAGTGTCTGACCAACTCGCGTCGACAAAAGTCAAGGAGAAGGATAACACAGAGACAACGGAGAGTTTCAAATACTCAGTCTTCAGCACAAAAGAGAAGTACTTGGTGCTTATCATCACCGGTACGATCTCCTTCTGGTCATCGGTAAGCACACCTATCTATTATCCTGCATTACAAATCATTGAGAAACATTTCAACATCAGTGAAGAACTTGTCAACATCTCCATTGTTGTCTACATGCTGGCCCAGGGTATTGCGCCAATGGTATCTGCTGGCTTAGCTGATCATTATGGTAGAAGGCCTCTGCTCATTTGTTCCTTGGTCGCCTACATTGGTGCCAGTATAGGGCTCGCCCTATGCAACAGTTACGGTCTTTTGCTTGGTTTGAGGATCATTCAATCGGCAGGTATAGCTCCTACAGTTGCCATTTCTTCAGGTGTAGTTGGTGACTACACTCAAAGAGCTGAAAGGGGTGGTTATATTGGGTTGGTGTCCGGATTGACGTTGATGGGACAGGCTTTTGGGTCATTGATTGGTGCTGCTTTAGCTGCTGCTTTTGGCTGGAGAGGCATCTTCTGGTTCATGGCTATAGGCGCAGCTGCTTCATTATCGTGGGCTATTTTCCTGCTACCGGAGACTAATCGTTCTATTGTGGGTAATGCCTCAATAGTCCCAAAGAGTTGGATTAATAGAGCTCCAATACTGCTATATCCAACAGTCAAGAGAAACTGGCACTTAGATGACCCAGATCTGGACTCTTTAACTCCCACAAAAAACACTGACTATGCGGCTCCATTTAAGATTTTAAGTATTCCCGAAATTACAATTTGCTTATTTGCTCAGGCGCTTGCATACATTGTCTGGACCGTGGTGCTAACTAATATGACTACTCAATTGTCAAAGAATTATCACTACTCAGTGATGAAAATAGGTTTATGTTATCTACCCGGTGGAATCGGTGGTTTAATTGGCTCTGTCACCTCTGGTAAAATTCTTGATTGGAACTACAGAAGGAATTTCAAACAATTCGAAGAGGACAAAGCTTCTGGAAAGATTTCACAAGATACAACTTTTAACATCATCAAGGCCCGTGTCCAGGTCTCAGTTCCATATTTATTACTTTCACATATCTCATCAATTATATTCGGTTGGTGTATTTTCAAGCAACTAAACATCTCCTCAATTATCATCACCTCCACGTTCGTTAGTTACGGTGCAGTCGGTTGTATCAGTGCCAGTACTACACTGCTAGTTGATTTGTACCCTTCTAAGAGTTCTTCCTCCACTTCAGCCATCAACTTCTCCAGATGTATGCTTGCCGCCGTTTTCATTGCCGCTCTCAGTAAGATGAACAAAGCGATGACTGTTGGTGGTGCTCTGACTCTGATTGCTAGTGTTGGTATTTTGAGTACAGTTTCCCTTTTCATTCCTGTCAAGTATGCACCTGAGTGGCAAAGAAAGAGGGAGATCAAGAGGGAGAGAAAGAGGGCTGATACTGAGATGGCAGTAAAGTGAATCCACCCATCTATCAATGATCTTCTATAAAATGCATCCTAATACTTTAATCCTAACATTTTTAATTCTAATATATATGCAACTCTAACGTTATGAATGAGAAAGGGTAGTGCTCTGTCAACGGGAATTGGTTCTCATTAGGATCTTCTATTTTTTTGGTCTGAATGCAACTTCTTCTGGTAATGGGAAACTGACACAGAACATAGGTTTGGTTGGAGAGACTTTTCTTACTGTGTGGAATGAAACAGTTTTGAAATCGAGGGCATCATAGTCCATAATCTTCTTGACTTTTTCATAAACTCTGCGATGTAATTCTTCATCAGAAGGTTCCGGGCTTTCATCAGGACTAAATTTCTCAAAAGTATAGACGTGAATGTAGGGCAATTTGAAGCCGGGAATATTCTTGATTTTTTCATGCCCGGCATAAATACCGTTGTATTCGTTGACAAACTCAATGGCACTGTCAGGTAGGTTCATTACGTAATGGGAGACGAATTGTGGAATTGGGTATTCAAAGGTTTGGACTGTAGAAGGCTCATCTTTGCTGGCAGTCTTTCTCTTCTTGTTAACCTTCACAAGGCCATTTCTCTCGTTTCTGAACAGCTCGATGTGTTCCAAAGAATCTTGGATCACATTTCTACCATTCAGGTTCAATGGTTGAACAAAATCAGTGACTTTGTTTTTGTTAATATTCTCCACCATGTATTTATAACTGTCTGGATTCAGATCATTAGAAATAACAAATACTTTCTTCTTACCAGCAGGAACACTGAATGGGCCAACACCAGCCATTACGTCACAGACCAATTCCCCTTCTTTGAACTGGTTGACCAATCTTTCATGTTCTGTATGCAATCTTGAGTTCCAATACACTTTTTCAAAATCAAATTTGAACACACAGTTGGATTCTCTTTGCTCAACAATCAAGTTCTTATCACCAGCTAAGATCTCCATAGCAAAAGTTCTGTAAACGGTATGAATTGAATCGAGTTTATCAACGACTGTTTTAATGTTTGGATTCTTATCAAGTATGACCTGCCCTATCAATTTACCGTATGGCTTGAACTCATTTCTGAGATTTAAATGAGCAATATGACCAGTGATGGTGAAACCCGATGGGATTTCATCAAGGAATTTCTCAGGCAAGATAGCCCCCAGAATCTCTTCAGACTTCCAATAGTCATAACCAATCACTATTTCGTACGGTCTCAGAGGAATATTGTGTTCTTTCAGGTATTCTAGTGTACTCTCTGTCAAAACCTTGTTGGCATCTTCGACTTTGGTTAGAGCTTCATTCAATAGCACACCTCTAGTCTTCTCAAACTTCAAAACGTTACGGACTTTCTTGATCTTTATGATATCCTTAGAGCACTTCTTAGTGAATTGGCCAACCAGTTGTGGGTCCTCAAAATAGGCATATACAAGATTCAACTTCTTCTGGAAGAAGTCACGATTCAGAACTGTCATGTCTCTGTTGATTGGCGGGGAGAGGTCTAAATGGGACGACATTTTTTGGAAGCGGTATGCTAAGTGCGATGGCTGTTTGTGAGATATAGGGAAAATTGATTTCAAGAGGGTCCTCAGCATATAAAAAACACTGTGGTTTCCTGGAGATGCCCACTATATCTTCACTTTTGTTAAGCCCATTTTTTCCTCTTTCTGAAAGGGCTCCCAACCACAACTCATCGCCAAGTTTACCCGGCCATCAACATAAATTTTTCCATAAGAAGTGTTATAACATAACGATCTGAGCCTTAAAGTTGATAAGAATCCCGAAGAATCTACAGAAATCTACGCCAATGAGCTCGAAAATGGAGATTCTCAGCATCAGTAGAAGCTCACAATTCCATGTGGAAGACGATGTCGAAAGCGACAACGGTAGCGACATCGACGTTCTCATGTCAGATGCTGAAAACGAGGGCTCTGGCTCGAAAGAAGGCAAAGATGAAAACGGTCTGACAAAGTCTGTGGTCACCCCTGGTGAGCTAGTCACCGATGATCCTGTGTGGATGAGAGGCCATGGTACCTACTATCTACAAAACAACACTTATAGTTCTGTCTCTGGGACCATAACGAGAACGAATAGATTGTTGAGTGTGACACCAATACGAGGCAGATATCAACCAGAGACTGGTGACCATATAGTCGGCAGAATCACTGAAGTTGGTCAAAAGAGATGGAAAGTTGATATTGGTGCCAGATCAGATGCTGTGCTAATGCTGGGGTCTGTCAATTTACCTGGTGGTGTCCTAAGAAGAAAGTCTGAAAGTGATGAATTACAGATGAGAAATTTCTTGAAAGAAGGTGACTTGTTGAACGCTGAAGTGCAGTCTTTATTCCAAGATGGCTCAGCTTCTTTACACACAAGATCCCTGAAGTATGGTAAATTGAGAAACGGTATTTTCTTGAAAGTTCCAAGCTCTTTGATTGTCAGGGCTAAGAATCATTCGCATCAATTGCCTGGTAACGTGAGCATCATTATCGGTGTCAACGGTTATATCTGGATAAGAAAGACCACCGAAGATCTATTAACAAACAACAACACTAGCACGATTGGTAAAAATGCCACTGCCATTAGTTCGAAAGGTCAATACAACCCAGGTTCAGGTTCGGTGTCAATCACAAGATTAGAGGAAGAAAGTTCATGGGAGATTTACAGTGATAAGAACGATAAGATTAGTTCAAGCATAAGAAACACTATAACGAGGTATTGCAACTGTATAAAGGCCTTGGCACACTGTGAGATAGGTATCACCGAACAAAGGATCGTTGCAGCTTACGAAGCTAGTATGGCATATGAAAACACTGGTCGTTTGATTGATAGAGATGTCATGGAAACTATAGGCCAAGATGTGATCAATGGTGAAAAGTACAGAGGTCAATAGAGTAATAGTATATACATAATCCTCGTGACTATCTTTATTTACATTGTAATCATGGATCAATTTTTGGTGGCATTACTAATTGCTTTGGCCTTTTCATCCTGTTCTTGTAGTTCCTTAACACGTTTCTGGATACCTGGGGATAAGTATTTTTCAACGAAAGACAGTTCATCTTTTCTTTTCTTGTCTTCCTTCTTCTTAGCAACAATACACCAAGTGGTACCCAAATGAGTTCTCTTTTCCTCGGTGATTTCCAAACCGGAATCATCAAGGATTTCACCAATGTCCAGATTCCATCTACAACCCCAAGTTTCCAAACGTTTCGCTGATCTGTTGTCTAAAACCTTGTTAATGAAATCGTATTCACCTCTACCATGTTCCAAAAGGATGATTCTACCACCTGGCTTCAACAATTCCGAGAAGTTTTTCAATGATTTAACTGGGTCTTCGTGGGAACATAGACCGAAGGCTTCAATGATGGTATCATATTGGATTCTCTTACTCTTTTCCGTGACTTTTAAGTTGTTCTCATCGGCATCTTGAACGGTGATTTGAACTTGGGATTTATCAGAGGCAAGGTCAATCAAATCTTCAGCTCTACCAATGACAAAGGCCGCATTCTTGTAGGATGGGAAATGGTCCCTAAACTTCTTATTAGCAATCTCCATCATTTTGGAGGAAGAGTCCATGAATGTGATCGAATGAATGTTCTCCATATCCAAATATTTGATGTTACGGCCAGTCCCACAGGCAACTTCCAAAACGTCACCTTTGCAGTGTTTCATTAGCCATTTTCTTCTTCTACCCATGAACACCATCTTTTCTTCCCAGTCAATGTCCGAGTCATAGTCCTCTGCTTTACCGTCATAGAAAGGAGTTGTATCTCTGGCAGGTAAGATCTTTTCATTAGTAACATTCTGACCTTTGATATCCACCACGATATCGTCAAAGTTTTCAACTCCTTCTGCTTTCAATTTGGAATATTCCTCCAATTTTAACTCATCACGTCTTCTCAACTTCCCGGTCAACTCTTTCAACCTTAGTTCTTCGAATTCATTAATCTTACCCTCTGCTTGCTTCAGGGCGATAGCATCGATCTCTTGATCTCTTTTCCAAACACCGTTCATGTACTTATAACCGAGCACGGTGAAAAGGATGTATGCACCGATGTAGTACCAGGTCATTTTCTTTTGAAAATCCTTGGTTCTAAATTTAGCACCCCACCTGATGAACCAGTTGTCAGATTTTAGATCTTTCTCCAGTCTTTCAAGTGCTAGTTCATCTTTGGTCTTCTCTCTCTTCACAGTAGTTGGAGCCTTGTAGAAAGTGGATTTCGCTCTGCACAGTCCCAGTGTAGATGCACGCAGAACTGTTCTTGAGTTTACGAGTACTCTGTTTCTGAAAAGAAACGGTAGCATCTGTTCAGAAGGTGACGAATGCCAGGATTAAATACCAGCTTTGCGTGATGATGCGGTTCAATATTTTCATCGTCTCTCGAGAGTTGGTCGGGGACACATTGTTTAAAGGCATATTTAAAGATGGCACAAATTTCTTTGACACCAAAAAAAAACTTGTTGAAACATCGTCAACCTGAAAGGAGAGGCGATCGGAGTTGACCGACGGTGATGGAACACTACAAAGACGTTAAGCCGCTGTTCAAAGAGAAGAGAGTGCGCTTGGAGACTCTCAAGCTGTATGGCGTCGACGGAGGGCGCTTCGAAGGAATTGAGGAACTCACAGAGGAAGAGTATAACAAACAATTAGCCGCTGTTGAAACCACGGTCAACAATGAGTTCAAACCGGATGACATCCTAACTTCAGAGATAAACGACTCCATTTTGTACAGCTTCGTCTCCCAGGAAAACGACACCGTTCTCAGTAGTGAAAACAATAGTGAAAACAACCCGCCACTGAAAAGATTCAAGTTACCCCCTTCAAGTCAACAGGAAATTCTTCACAGTGACTTTGAAGACATAGTATCGGATCAATATATCATTGGAAGTGCACTACAGAGCTCAGAGTCATAGAGAAGGCTATCTCAGGTGCCAATTATATCATAACGGGACTTTGCCATACTTCTTGGTGTACAAGCCTAGTGCCTTGATAGGAAACAAGAACCTGTAGTTTGGATATTCAATTGCACAGGAGTGATTGAATACACCTTCCATGTCTTCATGCTGCCACTCACCAGTTGGTAATTGTCTTTCGGCAATCAGCTTGATACCACGACGGATGACCTCTTGGTCAGGATAGTCTGCTAAGATCAGCCCAATCAACACCCAGGCCGTTTGGATGACTAAACTTTGCTCTGTTTCCACATAAGTGTGGGTCTCTGATGCTTTCATACTTTCACTCCAGCCACCATCTTCTCTTTGTCTTCTCACTAGGAAATCGCAACCTTTCTTAACCACTTCAGAATTGTTATAGTTTTCTTCGACAGTATATAGAGCTTCTAGAGCAAACATTGCAGCATAAGTGTAACAGATACCCCATGATCCATACCATGCACCATCTTCCTCTTGTGCATCTTTAATATAGTCAATTGCTCTCGAAATTGCCAAATCAATATCGTCACGGCGATAAGAGTGATGTTTTCTAAAATAGGTTAACCCTAGCACAACTGAATCTGTACATTCAACGTACGGATATTCAACCATGATGTTCCCAAAGACCTCAGCGGGATTCAGCTTCTCCATCAATGGGGTGGCCT
Source organism: Taiozyma onychis (assembly GCA_030582435.1). Lineage (NCBI taxonomy): Eukaryota > Fungi > Ascomycota > Saccharomycetes > Phaffomycetales > Wickerhamomycetaceae > Taiozyma > Taiozyma onychis. The sequence goes on from JAKTWU010001229.1 coordinate 18,586, forward strand.
TGATTCTCTCATATGAAGCAAAGGAACCAAAATGGAAAGAGCCCAAGTTTTGAATTGATAACAAGACATCAATACCATTGTATAAGTCCTTATCGGTAATTAAATCCTTCAAATCTTGGTATGATTCGTGGTTTCTAACCATGATGATGGCTTTAATAGCCTCAGCTGTACAATCACTCACTGTGTAACCTTGTTCTTTGGTGGAGAAAGGGAATCCGCCAACTCTCTTATCACGGAAGGAGCCATCTTCACATTCCTCAGTGAATTGAGATCCTACTAGGAATCTGTAACCACGTTCAATCATTTGGTAAAACTCAGGTAAGTCAGCTAGACCAGTCATGAAAAAGTACTGTAAAGCAAAGGCTGTGTCCCAAACTTGAGAGCCATTGGTCCCCATCACGGTAGTACCCATTGGACCATGGAAAATGGACTCTTGGAATCTATCCATCTGGATCTTGAAGGTCTTAGAATCCTTTCCTTCTTCAATGCAAGACACAATGGTGTTAAAAGCAGAATTGACAGGGGCAATTGATAAGCTCTTGGTGTTATTCAGCTCTTTTTTGATTAGTTCGTATGTGTATTTCTGAAGCTTTCTGTTCAGCCAGTTTGGTCTCAAGTACTTCTCGTATTTGACAAGGATAGTGTTTGCAAAGTCCAAGATTTTTGTATGTGGGTAGTATAGATCAACACCACAAACGTTGTTTCTATGTTTGGAGAAATCAATTGAATCAAACGCTTTGGTGTAGATCTCGGATCGGATATCTTCCAACAATGGGTCTAATTCAGCTTGATATCTACCAGCAGATAAGTATCCCAACGCCAAATAGATGGCTCTTGTATGAACCCACCACCTACCTGGGTGAATTGGCAAAGAGTATGGAAGAGTCCATAATTCAGGCGGAGCAGGATTAACACCTTCCCATTTGTATAGATTTAGTACTGATAGCCAAGCTTTACCCCAATGTGGGTTAGCAATAGCACCTCCTAGCTTGTGTAATTGTACTCTAGCTTTGACACAAACTGGATGATTTGCAGGTAACCCCAATAGTCTTAGGATGACATAGTTCATAGTAGTGCCAAAACAAGTAGACTTGTCAATTTCATGTAGACCCCAACCGCCATCAATAGGGTGGGCAGTATTCACAACATATCTGATCATTTCAATCCTCCTTGGTTCAGGAATCTCCGTCTTGGAGAAGTAACAAGCTGCGACATAACCAATGGTCATGAACATCGGACCTTTGTATTGGTTTGGGAAGGTACCGTTCTCCTGCTGCAATCTCTGGAAGAAGGCTGCCCCGTTGTGAGCAGCATCAAAGGCATTTTGAGCCTCTGGTAGTTCTGGAGGGCTGAATGTGTCGGTTTTTAGCAGATACTTCTCGTATTCACTCTGTGGGTCTTTATCGGTCTGTGATTCCTCGATGTATTCCCATCTCGTGGCACCCAGCTCAGTCGTTCTCAGCCTCCATCTGTTTGGATCCGTCTTCTCGACGCCAACAATCTCGGAGTAGTACACCATTGAGGTATTTATGTGGCAATTGAGTGGGGTATGTGGAGTGTTGGTGAGCTTATTCTAATTGCCTGTTTAAACCATTTACATCTTAAACGGTATACGAGAGTTTCTGCCAAAAGTTCTTGGGCGATTGAGTCTTGGTTAGGAGCCCTGAAGCCGAACCTGTTCTGGTACGGGACGCGAAACGGCTCCTTGATGTGAAATGAAATGAAATGAAATGGTTGCATCCTCTATTGAAAAAAATCGGCAAGAGCAGCTTTTGTGACCGCAATTGAGTCTCTGCAACGATTCGAATCCCTGGAAAATGAGCTCTACCACCAAACGCGACGTTCTGCCAAAGAACTTCAAGCCTCTGCACTACGACTTGGAGGTCTTCAACATTGATGTTTCTAACAACACTTTCCAAGGTAAAGTGAAAATCGACCTAGAAGTCAAGGAAGATAGCGATGTCATCGTCTTACATGCTGATGAGTTGACTTTTAACGAGGTCCAAGTCACTTATTCCATCACCAAGACTGAATCCCAAGTGGCTGTCATCTCCACTGATTTTGACAGAAAATCCCAAACTGCCACTATCAAGCTAGGTGAAACATTGAAAGCTGCCCCATCAGCTAAAGTCGTCCTATTCATTGATTATGGCGCCCAAATTAAGACCAACATGGAAGGTTTCTACAGATCCGAATACAAGGAGAAAGATGGTAAAGACCAGGTCATGCTATCTACCCAATTTGAAGCCACCGCCGCTCGTTCGGCTCTTCCATCTTTTGACGAGCCAAACCTGAAGGCTTCTTTCCAATTGACCATTACCGTGGCTGAAGAATTCACTGCTTTGAGTAACACTCCCGTCTTATCCTCAAAGACTTTGGATGATGGTAAAAAGAAAGGTGCTGTTGAAGCTACAGGTTTGAAAGTTGTTAAATTCCAACAAGCTCCAATCATGTCAACATACTTGTTTGCTTGGGCTGTTGGTAAAGTGGATTACATTGAAGCCTTTACTGAGAAATCTTATGATGGTAAGAAGATCCCTGTCAGAATTTACACCCAGGAAGGTATCTCTGAACAAGGTAGATTCGGTTTAGAAGTTGCTACCAAAGTTGTTGATTTCTTTTCTACTATCTTTGAAATTGACTACGTCTTGCCTAAATTAGACTTGATCTCAGTTCCAGCTTACTCACACAATGCTATGGAAAACTGGGGCTTGATCACGTTCAGACCAACTGCTTTACTATTTGACCCAAAGACTAGTGACCCACAGTACAAAAAAAAAGTTGCCTATGTTGTTGCCCACGAGTTGGCTCATCAGTGGTTTGGTAACTTGGTCACCATGGACTGGTGGGATGAATTATGGTTAAATGAAGGGTTCGCCACTTGGGTTGGTTATTATGCCATTGAATACATCTTCCCAGAATGGAGAATCTTTGATGTCGTGTGTGCTACTGATTACCAAGTTGCTCTAAAGGCCGATGGTTCAAGATCATCACACCCTGTTGAAGTTCCAATTCAATCTTCCGCTGATATTGACCAAGTCTTTGATCAGATTTCCTATCTAAAAGGTGGTTCAGTTATCAATCAGCTTGCTAAAACCCTTGGTGTTGAAACATTTCTAAAAGGTGTCTCAGCCTACTTGAAAAAGAACAAATTTGGTAACGGTACCACAAATGACCTGTTGGAATCAATCTCTGAGGTTTCTGGCGTAGATATCGTCTCAAAGGCTTCTGATTGGATCCGTAAGATCGGTTATCCTTACATCACTGTTGAAAACAACGGTGATGATGTCACTTTTACCCAAAGAAGATTCTTATTCTCGGGTGATGCAACTGAAGACGAAGATCAAACCACTTGGTGGGTTCCTCTTAACCTGTCTACTGGTAAAGGTGAACATGACAGAATCAAAAATGTTGAACTGACTTCAAAATCTGAGACCGTTCCTAAAATCGGTCAAGTCTTTTTCAAAGTTAACAAAGATTCAACCGCTTTCTACAGAACTGTCTATGATCAGAAGACCAGGGAATCAATCAAAGAGAATTTGGTTAAGCTAACTTCAACTGACAAAGTTGGTTTCATTAGTGATGCTGTTTCCACTTCCATTGCAGGTCTGACCAAAACCTCGGATGCCCTAGACATTATAAAACTGTTCAAAGATGAAACTGATCCTGTGGTTTGGTACGGTATCTTGAAGGCTCTAAGACTCGTCTCCGCTACCTGGGCTGAAAATACTGAAATCTCAGCTGCATTCAAGAAATTCAAAGCTGATTTAGTTGCTCCAACAGCCCTATCATTAGGTTTCGAAATTTCAGCATCTGAAGATTTCTTAACCCAGCAATTGAGAGTTGAAATTTTATCTGCTGCTATTGGCGCTGGTGTCCCTGAAGTCATTACTGAAGCCAAGAAACTGTACGAAACACCAGAAAAGATAGACCCTTCTTTGAGATCTGTCATTTACCAAGCAGTTGTTTCAAGTCCAGATGCTACTGAGGCTGAATTCGACTCTGTTTATGATATCATAAACTCTTCAAAGGCCTTAGATTCTAGAGAGATTGTCCTAAGAGCGCTAGGTACTGTTTCTACCCCAACTCTAGCTGACAGGGCCATCTCTTTGATTCTGTCTCCAGAAATCCCAATCATGGATGTCCAATTCATTGCTATTGCTCTATCTAAGAATGGTGTTGCCAGAGCTAAATTCTGGAAGCACATCAAGGACAATTATGACGCTGTGTATACTCGTTTGAATGCCAACAGAGTCGTCTTTGACAGATTCATCAAATTCACTTTGGGTCGTTTCGCTGATGCTACTATTGCTGAAGACATTGAACAATTCTTCAAAGGCAAGGACATCTACGGTTTTGAGAGATCTTTGGAACAAGTTGTCGAAAGTGTCAAGTTTAATGCCAACTGGGTCAATAGAGACCAAGATGATTTTTTGGGCTGGTTGAAGAAAGAGAAATACGCTTAGCTTTTCGACGCATCATTCAATTTTTAGGGAAAAAAATGCTATGCTGAATAATCCACTTGTACTAGCCTCAGATACCATTGAGTTGTAGGAGTCGGTGACTCTATTCAGTTTTTTTGTTATCCATCCCTTTGCTATTCGCCCATCTTCCCGTTCATTAAGAATCTTAACTATCGTTTCTCTCTACACTCTATCTATAAACTTGCTTCAGTTTGAATCTCAGCCAGCCCACCATATACCAACGAAAACTCTTGAGCATCTAAGAAGGACTCATGATGCTATGAAATAAAAAGAAAAATAATATAACCAATATATAATTCGAATATATTCTCAACATCGTATAGTGTTGTCTCAAACTGGGATTCCTTTTTAAAACAAAATAGTGACAGATTAGCTCCCAGACCCCTCAATAAAGACTTTCATAGTACAGGAGGGTACTTCCAGTTAAATAAATCATCTCCTTCAATACCACATCCTCCTCTCTTTTCTCTTTCTTCACTCTCGCGAGGCGGCGCTAATAAAGACTATTCTAACAAAGATACTGTAGTTCTCTATTTAAGTACTCGCACACAAGTTAACTCTAGGTCGCCAAGTTGGTTTAAGGCGTCAGACTGTAATGGATTCCAAAGTGATCTGAAGATCGTGCGTTCGACTCGCACCCTGGAGACTTTCTTTTTTTTCCATCTCTTATTGCTTCTTTTGATGGGTTAATGAAGGGAAACATAAAGCTGAAGACACAGAAAGCTCTCCGCTCTGCCCATTATAAACCCTTTCCTCTGGTGTTGCAAGACACATTCATATGTGGTTTGTGCCGTTCGTTTTATCCACAGATTTTTCTTTGATAAAACCGTTGAACAGCCAAACCGAAAATACGAAAAAATTAATACTTCATTGCTACAACAAACCACTTGCCCTTCTATACAAACAGTCAACATAATGGTCAAATCGATCATCGCCCCATCTATATTAGCCTCTGATTTCTCCAACCTAGGTTGTGAGTGCCACAAAGTTTTAAATGCAGGTGCAAATTGGTTACACATCGATGTCATGGATGGTCATTTCGTTCCGAACATTACTCTGGGTGTTCCTATTGTTGAATCTTTGAGAAAAGCAGTTCCAAGGGTCGATGGTGGCTCTGTGACTGAAAACTTTTTTGATTGTCATATGATGGTTGCTGAACCTGAGAAATGGGTCGAAGAATTTGCCAAAGCCGGTGCTGATCAGTTTACTTTCCATTATGAAGCTACTAAGGATCCATTGGCCCTTGTCAAGTTGATCAAATCTTTCAATATCAGAGCCGCTTGTGCTATTAAACCAGGTACACCTGTTGATGTTCTATTTGAATTGGCTCCATACTTGGACATGGCTTTAGTTATGACCGTGGAACCAGGTTTTGGTGGTCAAAAATTCATGGCTGACATGATGCCAAAAGTTGAAACTTTAAGAGCCAAGTTCCCACAATTAGACATTCAAGTCGATGGTGGCTTGGGTAAAGCCACAATCCCACAAGCTGCTAAGGCTGGTGCTAACGTCATCGTCGCTGGTACTTCTGTCTTCACAGCTCCAGACCCAGCAGAGATTATCAAATTCCTAAGAGATAATGTGGAGGAAAATTTGAAGGCTAAAGGCCTGCTTGACGAGGAATGATATCCAAGTTAAAAACACTGAAATAGATTGTTCTATGTAACCGCTCAAATGCACACACAATACATCAGAAAAAATTACCAGGGCTACATAATCAAGTCAATTAAAGCCATAAACTAAAGTACAACAGATCACTTTATTTCTTGTGTAAGTAAGAAAACCTCTAAAATGAAACGAAAAAAACACACCCAGTTATGCAAAGAAAATAAGGAATCTTTTAAAAGAAGCTTGGACCACCTAAAGTGGTACCTTGACCAGTTGAGTCAACAACAAAGGATTCAGCAGCAGCATCTTCAATAATAGACCATAGAGCACTTTTGACGCCACTGATCTTGGCTTGTTTAGAGCCAGCCTTCTTGTTAACAACCTCTTCATCGATATCCATACTCTCTTCAGCTTGAGCAGTGGCATCGAGCAATAGTTTATCTTCTAATTCTCTTCTCTTAGCAACGTATCTCTTGTTTCTCTCAATCTTGTTCAGTCTCTTCTTGGACAAAGTGGTTCGTGTTAGGACAGCACCGTGGTTGGTGTGGGTACCATTGTATAGAGCCAGAGCAGTGGATTTAGGTTGACCTGAAGTTGATTCAGCAGCTGATCTTGGTGGAGCCAATAGCCCGTTTCTGGCTCTAGCAGCTCTCTTTTTGGAGGCAGAGGCTCTCTTCTTGGCCTGGTTTATCGTGTCCTTTGGCTTATTGATGGAGTTTCTTGAAGGCATATTTGGATAGTGGAGAAAAACAGTATATATGACCCGACTGTGTCTCCCTTCTCTTTCTTTTGACCTCATCGCCTTGAAATTTTTTTATCAAACAATCGGTACGTGCCACATCACTGATGATTACTGTCTTCCACCTTGAAAGGTTTGAAAGGCCAAAAAGGCTAAAAAGACACATAAACGTTCATTGTTGGTGGATTTATACAGCTTTCACAAAGGGACGCAACTACACAATCATGCCCACTCTCATTCTAGACAACGGATCTTACAATATCAAAGCCGGATACGCCTCTGGCGACGTTCTAGACGTCAAAAAGATCTCCAATGCCATATATCGTACCAAGGACAAAAGATTACTACTTTCCAATCAAATCTTCACCGTGAATGATATCAGTGGGATTCAATATAAGAGACCAATTGAGAAGGGCCATTTGGTGAGTTGGGAAACTGAGAAGTTGATCTGGGATTACGCGTTCACGTCCACTGAGGTTGGACTTGACGTTGATCCAATTGAAAGTGATCTGATTCTTAGTGAAACCCCATTCACGTTACCAAATTTATCGATGGCAAATGATCAGATCGTATTTGAGGAGTACGGGTTCAAATCTATGTATAAGGCCCCAATTGGATCGTTCATCCCTTGGAATTTCGAGAAGAACGAGGCGTTAATGGAACCTAAATTGGAGAACAACATTTCTGAAATCAAGAACTATGCTGATTTCCAACTGGTGATTGATTCCGGTTTCAATTGCACTTGGATCATACCCATCATCAAAGGTGTCATTTATTGGAAAGCTGTGAGGAAGTTGGAGATTGGTGGGAGATTTCTCACTGGTGTACTAAGAGAACAGATCTCATTCAGACATTATAATGTCACTGATGAAACGATGTTGGTGAACAATATCAAGGAACAATCTTGCTTTGTGACTATGAACTACACAGAATCACTACGAAAGATCAAAGAGAACAGTTCCAAAGATGAATTGATTGAATATGTCCTTCCTGATTTCAACACCACAGCACAAGGTTATGTCCTAACGCCAGAATTGAAAAAAAAGTACAAACCACAAGAACAGCAGATTTTGAAATTATATGATGAAAGATTTAGTGTTCCTGAAACGATATTCCACCCGGAGATTGTTGAAATTATGAATAAACCCGGTATCGTTGAAACTATCGTCGATTCTATTAACAGCTTGCCCGAATTACTAAGGCCATTGATCGTTTCTAATATCGTGGTGATTGGTGGTAACTTTGAATTGAAAAACTTTGAAAAAAGATTGTTAAATGAATTGAAAATAGTGCTACCTGTTGAATGGGACGTAAGAGTTGGAAGACCTGAGAATCCAGTGACATACGGTTGGGAATGTGCAAAGAAGTTCAGCGAGAACAAGGAGTCTCACGATAAGGTGAAAGTCACCAAGCAAGAATTTGAAGAACACGGTACTCAATGGTGCTTTAAGAGGTTTGGATTTCAGTTTTAAAGGTATATATGTATATATCTGTGATTATCATAGACCGGATGTGGCTTTCCGATAGATTTTGTAGTATGGGGAAATGTCTGAAACTTCGAAAGATAAACTCATTTCATCGATTTCCGCATCTAAATCTTTGAGCCAATGGCTGAAAGAATCAATAGAGTGCCAATTCAGGGCAGTTTCCAAAGTCTCCAACTGGATGTATCACCGTCCAAGAAGGATAAATGTGAAGAAGTTACATTTTAGTTGGATGATATCAACGAGTCTCAAAGCTCAGGTTTGGAAGCTCGAGGAGGAACACTGAAACCAACGAATCAAGAGCATGCAGCAGCCTGTTAACTTTATCAGAACATGGGATCATGCATTCAATGTCACTTTGAACAATGATGAGAAATCTTTGTTACCATACCAAGTAATGGAAGTTGTTGAGGAAGTCCTACAACCGCTAGAAAAGAGATTGATCAGATATGATAATAATGGTAAGGTTGTCCCAGCTAAAGATTCCAAGAAGATTGAGTATGTTGATCAAAAGGATGCTGAAAGAGACTTCTATCAATCCATTAATTTAAATTAACACTTCCTCAGCTCAGGGTGTCCTGTGCCCTGACAGTGGACTTGAATCTTATTTGGTGGTGATTGGTGGGTTTGCACATTTGTTCATAGCGTTTGATATGATGAGTGCGATCGGTGCAACGCAGACTTACCTACAAGAACATACGCCGAGACATTAGAGCACAAGTACCATTGTCTGGATCTTCTCATTGTACTTCTTTTTTAGCTTTGGTGGGAATATCGTCACTGACCCCTTGTTTGACTTCAAAGGTGCTAGAATCCCCATGGTGATGGGCACTTTCTTTCTCACGCTGGGGATATTCTTAACTGCTCAATGCAGTACAGTGTATCAGTTTATATTAGCTTTTGGGATTGTTGTCGGCTGTGACACTGCTTTCATCATGACCGCAACAATCGGGTCAATACCACAGTGGTTTGATAAGAAGAAGGCTACAATGTTAGGGTTCATATCTGTTGCTGGTGGGCTTGGTGGTGTGTTGTGGCCTCTTATGCTGAGGAGTCTCTTCCCGAAGATTGGGTTCGTATGGACAATGAGGATCATGGGGGTTGCCTCCATTGTATTACTGGGTGGGAGATGCTTTCCTGTAAAGTCTAGAATCAGGAAACCTGCGGTTAAATCTAAGAACATTATCACGATCTTGAACGATTCATTCGTCTTGAAGGATCTTTATCGTGATAAGGTGTTCTTTGCTACACGTACTACTATTTTCCTTGGTGAGTTTTCTTTAATCTTGACCTCGACATATCTCAGCTCATACGCTCTCCATGCAGGCCACACTGAGAGCCAGGCTTTTCTGGTGTTGATTTGTGCTAATGGTGTCGGTATACTAGGGAGGCCACCCCCAAACATCATTAGTGACAAATTTGGGTACTTCAACACTATGATAATCACTTCAACAATGTCCACATTGATGATCCTGGTTATATGGCTTCCATTTGGGAACAAATCACTAGGTGTCATGTTCGTTTTCTCTGCGTTATACATGTTCTTTGCCGTGTCAAACATTGCATTGACACCAGCTTGTTGTGCAAGGATTTGGAAAGTGGAAGATTTTGGGAAGAAGTATGGAACAGCTTATTTCATTGTGGCTTTTGGGAACTTGATCTCTTTGTCTATCGGCGGTGCTATCATTGGAGATGGCGAGGGTAATAACAAGATGATTATCTTCGATAGTGTGCTACACGGCGTCGCTACGGTATTCTGGTTTCTTTCAAGACACCTGCTGCTACAGAGAGGCCATACGCTGACACCTATGACGGTTTAATATAGATCTATATCGTTTATAATTAATCATTAATCAAAAATAGTTGCAAGTAAACAGAAACCCACTTAATATCATGCCATGTCGTGATCAAACCAAGTTACCTTCCTTTTCAATGGACAATTTCAATTTAACAGCTTCTTTGTTTTCCACCAACACTTCATCCAAGTTCTCCATGGTATTTTGTTCATCGACAAAGTCCTTGTTGAACCATTTGAATCTGATACACCAAATGAAGTGACTGAGAAAGATCCCAGATTCCAACGCACAGCAAATACAGTACAATATAATCCCCATAATGTCCATGTTCCCCATGACAACACTCAGCATCGACAAGAAGGCACCCATGAAATCGATGAACAGGAAGAGGAAGTTAATCCCAACGACTCTTCCCTGTCTCTTTGCCAGTTCGAAATAAGGAGGGATCAGCCCAAGAGCCAGTAAAATGGAGGCAGCAATACCGAAGATCAACGTTGGCCATTCCGTGCCCTCATCGTACAGACGTCTCAAGTAGATAATAAAACCGACATTCATACCAACAGCAAATAATACAAACGCAGAGACCCATACCAGAATCTTTTTCCTGTCTAGGCTCGTTGGTGGGTAGTACAAAGCCTGGGCCCAAGTTACTAAGCAGAACACGGTAAATAAACATGGCTGCACCTGGACAGCGATGTTGGCCCTGGTGGAGAAGAAGTAGATGGAAAATGGGATCCCGCAGAGGGCCCATAAGAACATCATCATATGGGGAAGACCCTCGCAGTTTTTCCTTCTGTAGTTGTAGATGATCTGGGGAATCAGCTGGATGCACCAGCACACAGTGCCCATTGTCCCCAGCACCGTAGATGCACTCTCAGAGATCATTCTTGTATAAGTCTATGAGTGAGTAATACAGAAGTAACAGAATCAACAATAACTATTTCAAGTACAAGGGGTCCTTTCAAGTACACAAGCACTCTTTTACCCGATTAGGATAATATTTCCAGGACCAATCGGAAAGCTGATAACGCCGTGTACGAAAACGTACAGTCCACTCTTTGTGTGAGTCTGTCGGGTACAAGTTGCCAATTTTGGCAGCCTCAAACGACAGCGATTCCGAGATGGTTCCTCGATATATGCAACACTGTATGTGTCAATCAGTGCTTGGCTTTTATTGGCATGAGGAATGTTCCTGGTGACTCATAATCAGAGAGATCTACCAAAATACTCAGCTCACAAATTGCTTCAAACCCATTTTCATCTATCGCTTATACGCAGAATGAACGTACCGTGCGTCCGCATTCCACAAGAATCGTCTATTTTACTATACCCTTCAAATGTTCCACTTCCTTCACCAAGGCTTCTAAATATGCGTCATTCCCATGCTTTTCCAACTCTAACAACGAATGGTAAAGTTTCTCCAAATATTCCCAGTTTGGACCACTAGGACCAGATGTCTCAGCAATGATTTTTGCTGTGTCATGAATGTCTTCTGGTCCAACGAAGGATTCATTATCCACTGTGCCTATGTAAACCACACTCGTCAAGACATGTCTGCCAGATTTGGGATCAACTGGTAGTGTGGCAACTGCTTCAGTCAGCTCCTCTTGTATATGGACCTCAGGGTGTGTATGTAGTTGGAAAGGGATGTCATGAATGGTGTAACCATCTTGTTCCCTCACATTCAAGTACTCTGTCACTTCTTGAGCATATTCAGGTGGGATATAGTAAGCACAAGCCCATACTTTTAGTTCAGTCTTTTGAAAATCAACAGGGAGCTCCCTATCAAATCTGCGCACGTCTTTGACAAATTCCTCATTAGATTTGATATCGTCATATGGTATCAGTGTAACGACTCGACCTTTCTTCTCTGGCGTACCTCTATGATCTGATGAGCTTTGCCAGAATCGACGAGTATAACCATGTATAATCCCCGGAATCACGTATTTGGCGTGTGGCGGAGGCTTGAATATCAGTGAGCCATAACCCAGCACCCACAACGGTTTGTTGTCAACGGTCATTTTGTACGTTTCTCGAACAGTTCTCAAGTGACACTTCTTGAAAGAGATTAACTGTGGCATTTGATTGGGAATATAAACACCCGGAGCATGTATAGAACATGTTCGCGGCCTCGGATATTTACCCAGATGATCACATGATATATCCCCGGTTCTGAAGCAACGAGAAGAAATTAAAATATTTTCTGTTCTTCGCGAATATTTCCCTTTACGGAGCAGACTCGAATTTTGCATCAAAAATTTTTTTGAAAAAAAAAAAGAGCTTCAACACAAAACAAGCCAAATCTTCAACTTCAAAAAGTCACAAACTATTAAAAACAAGACGCAGTTTAGATTCCAGTCAGTAAAGCCAACCACTTTATCCACTCCAATCTACTCGTACCCAAACTTTTTTTAATAATTGATACAAAGCATTTTTTGAAACATTAAAAAATAGAAAAAAACCATCAAAAAAATTAGAAAACTATTTAAAAACCCCAATCAATTTACAATAATGTCAGTCGAAGGTGTTGAAAAGCAATTGGATAACTTGAACATCCAAGAAGGTTCCCCAGCTGCTGCCCCAGCTGAAGAAACCGCCCCATCCACCACTGAAGGTACCGAAGAATCTTCCCAATCTTTAGGTGAATCTTCTGCTTCTTTATACGTTGGTGAATTGGAACCAACAATTAACGAAGCTTACTTATTCGATGTCTTCTCTGCTATCGGTCCTGTTTCCTCCATCCGTGTCTGTCGTGACACCATCTCCAAGAGATCATTAGGTTACGCTTACGTTAACTTCCACAACATCAAAGATGGTGAAAAGGCTCTAGATGAATTGAACTACACTCCAATCAAAGGTCAACCAATCAGAATCATGTGGTCTCAACGTGACCCAGCCTTACGTAAGAACGGTGCTGGTAACATCTTCATCAAGAACTTGGACCCAGCTATTGATAACAAGGCCCTACACGACACATTCTCAGCTTTTGGTAACATCTTGTCATGTAAAGTTGCTGTTGATGAAGCTGGTGTCTCTAAGGGTTTTGGTTTCGTTCACTACGAAGAAGCTGAATCTGCTCAAGCTGCTATTGAAAACATTAACGGTATGTTATTGAACGGTCGTGAAGTCTTTGTTGGTCCACATATCTCCAAGAAGGACAGAACTTCAAAATTGGAAGAAGTTTTGAACAAATTCACCAATGTTTATATCAAGAACATTGACTTGGAAGCCACAGAAGATGAAGTCAAGGAACTATTCACCCCATTCGGTGCCATCACTTCATTCCGTCTAGAAGTTGACGCTGAAGGTAAATCCAAGGGTTTTGCTTTTGTCAACTATGAAGAACATGATGCTGCTGTTAAAGCCGTTGAAGAATTGAACGACAAGGAATTCAAAGGTAAGAACTTGTACGTTGGTCGTGCCCAAAAGAAGTCAGAACGTTTAGAAGAATTGAAAAAACACCATGAAGCTTTAAGATTGGAAAAATTATCCAAATCTCAAGGTGTTAACTTATTTGTTAAGAACTTGGATGACACTGTTGATGATGAAAAATTGAAAGAGGAATTCCAATCTTTCGGTACCATCACTTCTGCTAAAGTCATGCTAGATGACACTGGTAAATCCAGAGGTTTCGGTTTCGTTGCCTTTTCATCTCCAGATGAAGCTTCAAGAGCCATTTCTGAAATGAACCAGCACATGATTGCCGGTAAGCCATTATACGTTGCCTTAGCCCAACGTAAAGATGTCAGACGTTCTCAATTAGAACAACAAATCCAAGCTAGAAACCAATTGAGATTACAACAAGCCGCTGCTTCAGGTATCCCAGGTCAATTCATGGCTCCAATGTTCTATGGTGGTCAACAACCAGGTTTCCTACCACCAGGTGCCAGAGGTCCAATCGGTGGTCCAAACCCACAAATGTTCCTACAACAAGGTGTCCCAAGACCAGGTGTTAACGTTCCAATGCAAGGTCAATGGCCAGGTCGTCAATTACCAAATGGTCAACCAGTCTACGGGATGCCACCATTCCAAGATTTCCAAGGTAGAAATCAAAGAGGTTTCTACAACGGTCAACGTGGTAACAGAAGACAAAACCGTGTTGATGGTGCCCCAGCTCCACAAGGTGCCAACATTGGTGAATTATTACAAGATTTACCAAACTACCCAGAAGAACAACAAAAGAGAATCCTAGGTGAAGAATTATACTCAAGAGTCGTTGCCACAGGTAAAGCCACTGACCCAGAATCAGCTGGTAAGATCACTGGTATGTTGTTGGAATTATCTCAAGAAGACATTGTTGCCTCTTTACAAGATAATAACTTGTTCTCCCAACATTTCAACGATGCTTTAGAAGCTTACGAAGAATTCAAGAAATCTTCAGAAGACGCTGGTGCTGTTCCAGCTCCAGCTGAAACTGAAGCTTAATTTGGTTGAAGAATCAGGTTTCTTGTTTTGGTGATATTTTTTTTTATCTTTAATTTTCATTATGTGCTTTGTATCCTTTTTTCTTTCTAGTTTGTTTTTAAGGTAGTCTTATTCCTCTTTGTTTAATATATGGAATTAGTATAATTTGATGGACTAATTACTAAACTACATTTTTCTGGATGTGCAAATATGATTCGTCATGAGTCGTTTCGATCAAATAAATAAATAGGGTGTTTTGGGAAGTGAAGTGTTGAACACACATATGTCCATAGACACCTCAACTCGTTGGTTCTTGAATGATCTGCTCCATTTCTTGCTTGTTGAATGGCTCTTGGCCCTTCTGGAGAGCCTCCCTCCTGCGATTCTCGGCGACTTCAGGCTTCAGCTCCAAAGGCTGCATTTCTCTAAAACTAACAGTGAACTTAACAGGTTTCCCGTCTTCTGTTTTGCGGGGAGGTTCCCATTTCACGAGCTGAAAGTCCTTTGTCAAGAGATAGGTTGTAGTGCAGCCAATTCCAAGGCCAATGACAGCAGCGACAAAGCGACCCACTGCAGTTGGTGACGGCATTTTTGACGGTTTTGGTGGTGGCTTTTGCGGTTGATGAGCTGATGAAATCGTTTCAGTGCAAATTGGTTCTACTTTCGTTCTGTTTCGCGATTTGGTGATCTTCTGGGAAACCCGCGAAACCCGCGAAAACCCGCGAAACTGCGGATTTCGGTCCGGGATTCCGATATGAGTCCTATATATAAAATCTCGTCAATTTCCCCCACAGATTCGCTTTCTTCTGGGGAAACCCTTGAAAAGGCAGGTCCTATCACTGGTTGCACAAAGAAACCAATGCCACAGCCAAAGTTCAATTCTAGAAGATCCACTGTCTACTCCACGAAGGGGATCGTATCCTCCACGCAGCCATTGGCCAACGCTGCTGGTATCAAAGTATTGGAGCAAGGTGGTAATGCTGTCGATGCAGCTGTGGCTGTGGCTGCTGCCCTAGGTGTAACTGAGACTGCTTCTACGGACATTGGTGGTGATGCTTTTATCATCTTCTACGACAACAAGACGAAGTCTGTCCATGGGTTGAACGGTACAGGTAGATCTGCTAAGAAGTTGACTTTTGACCATATCCAAGAAAACCACCCAGATCACATCAAACACAACAGACTTAGTACAGAGTCCGTCTTTGCTATCAATGTCCCTGGTGCAGTTGCTGCCTGGGAGGACGCCATTGGCAAATGGGGGTCTGGGAAAGTCACTCTAGGTGATGCCTTACAACCAGCTATCAACTTGGCTGAAGGTGGGTATCCAATCTCAGAGATCAGTGCACATCTGAACAGTGAAAGTGTTCATATGCTGAAAAGGGTCAATGGTGAGAAAGGCGAGAAATTCTTGAAGGAGCAAGTTGGCATCTTTTTACCAAATGAAGGTCTAACTGCTCCATATCAGGGTCAGTTGATTCAAAACAAATATGTCGCAGAAACGCTAAAGATCGTTGCCAAAGAAGGTAAGAAAGGTTTCTATGAGGGCGAGGTCGCCAAGGCAATTGTAGATGAGGTTCAAAGTCGTGGTGGGTTGATTACACTGGAAGATTTGAAAGAACACACTTCAACTTTTGTCCAACCAATTTCATATGATTTCTTGGGGAAGAAGCTGTGGGAAATTCCACCAAATGGCTCAGGTATCATTGCCCTATTGGCCCTTGGTATCATTAAATCATTGGATGCTAAAGGGGTAATTAAGGCCTCTCAATTGAAACATAACACTGCGGAATATTTACATCTGGTCATTGAGGCCTTGAAGCTAAGTTTCAAAGATAGTGAAGAATATGTCTCAGATCATGAGTATTTCTTGAAACAACATGGTATTGACGGTAATGAATCAATCGAGAAATTATTAACTCCTTCCTACTTTAACAAACGTTCTGAATCATTCAATGAGGAAAAGGCCCTAGACAACAAGGACTTAACTATTGGTGAATTACCATGTGAAATTTTCCAATCTGATACCGTTTACTTCACGGTTTCAGACTCTGAAGGTAATGCTGCCTCATTCATCAACTCTGTTTTCCATAACTTTGGTTCAGGTATCTTGGTTCCAGATCGTGGATTCTTCCTACAAAATAGAGGTGCCAACTTCTCATTAAAGAAAGAGAGCAAAAACTTCTTGGAAGGTGGGAAGAGATCATATCATACAATCATCCCAGGTTTGATCACCTCGCCATTAGAAGATGGTAAAGAAGAACTATATGCTTCATATGGTATCCAAGGTGGGTTCAATCAACCTCAAGCTCATGTTCAAGTTTATTTGAACTTGTTACTATTCGGCTTTGATCCTCAAGAATCACTAGACGCTCCAAGAATTTCGCTATCACCACATGAAAGTTTGAAAGAAACCGACGAGGGTCATGGTGCTAATGGTCCAGTTAGCACTTCGGTCACTGTTGTTAATGTCGAGGAAGGTATCGACCCTGACGTTATTGAAGGGTTGAAGAAGCTCGGGCATGAAGTTAGAGTCGTTGGTGGGTACGATAGAAAGTTGTTTGGTAGAGGCCAAATCATCAGAAAGGAAAGCATTGAACCATTGGTATATTCAGCAGGCTCTGACCAAAGAGGTGATGGGGCTTCAGTCCCTTTAATTTGAGGATTATATCCCTGGGATACGGGAGGCGTTGTCTAGAGATGTTGCAAAGCTGATAATTAGTATTAACCATTGGCTGAGACCATATGTTGATCAAACCTGTATATATAACATTATACGTCTTACCAAAACGTCTTACCAAAATATCATAAGGTTCTTGACATATAGACGATATCTAAACACTACAAACCGCGAATGATATTACAGATTTGAATCAAGCTAATATACACATTATCGATTTGAAAAGATTATCAATCGTCTGACAAAAAAAAAACACAACACAAACATGAACTCTATATAACAATAAAAACAAAATGCCCCATAATAAATAATTGAGAATGAAAACTATCAATGCAAGGCGTTTTAAAGATTTGGAACACCATGCTGAAATATAAAAATGATCGGCATTCCAATTATTAACAATAACATTTAAAACGCCTTTTATAAATCGCTGCTGTCCAAGAAGAAGTAGTTACCTGATGATTTTTGTTCTCTATCCATTTGAGAATCCAATTTGTTGATTCTTGGTCTGAAGGAGTTTGGATCTCTTCTGAAAGTAACGTTCAAGTTCTTCAAGAATTTGTTACAACCAGTCAATAATGATTCGGGTACTCTGGCATAAGCTTCCTTTGATGGTTCACCTTCAAAGACAATGACTCTGTCAGCTAAGTAAGTGGCCATGATGAAATCGTGCTCAACAATGAAAGCGGTCTTCTTAGCATGTAGAATGAACCTTCTGATAACCTTGGAACAGATGATACGTTGTTCAGAATCCAAGTAGGCAGAAGGTTCATCAATCAAATAGATATCAGCTTGGGTACCTAAAGCCAAAGTGATGGCAACTCTTTGCAATTCACCACCAGATAAATGTTGAACTTCTTGATCAATAATGTCATCGATTTTCAATGGTTTACAAACATCAGTTTGGAATTGTGGGTGTAAGAATGAAGCTCTAATTCTCTTGAAGAACAATTGACGAACAGTACCTGGAAATTTTGGAGCAATCTTTTGTGGCTTCATGGAAATGTTTAATTTTGGAACTTCCAAATCATTGTCAGCTGGAATGGCACCAGCTAATAATCTACAGAAGGTAGTCTTACCAGTACCATTTTCACCCATCATAACTAGAATTTCTGAATCACTGAAGTCACCTTTTTCAACGTGCAGCTTGAAATCACCTTGAGTTCTATCCATGGCTGGGTAAGAGTAGTATCTTGAAGCATCCAATTTAAGTTCTTCACTGGCATCGGCCAATCTAAATTGCAATGATTCGGTTCTGAATCTCATGTTTTCTGAAGCAATATGACCTTCCAAAAACATATTGATACCTTCTCTGACAGAAGCTGGTAGAGTGACGACACCGTAAACCGATGGGACACCATACAAGATACAGACAAAATCTGACAAGTAATCCAACACTGACAAATCGTGTTCAACACAGATGACGTATGATTGAGCATGTAGTAAAGACCTGATGATCAAGGCAGCGTTCAAACGTTGCTTAACATCCAAATATGAGGATGGCTCATCAAACATGTAAACCTGAGCATCTTGGACACAAGTGATACCTAAGGCAAATCTTTGTAATTCACCACCTGATAAAGCATTAACATCACGTTTCAAAATGTGTCTCAATTCCAACACATCAACGATTTCATTAATATGATCTTTTCTTTCTAGTTTAGCCTTCAAAAGTTGACCGACTTTGGTGTCCGGTTCTTTGATGGCTCTTGGGATGTTATCAACGTATTGTGGTTTAATAATGGCCTTGATATCATCTTCCAAGACTTTAGTCAAATAGTTTTGCAATTCAGAACCTCTAAAGTACTTCAAGATTTCTTGCCAGTCAGGTGGGTCATCATATCTACCCAAGTTTGGCTTTTGCTTACCAGCAAGGATTTTCAAAGCGGTGGATTTACCAATACCATTGGTACCAACTAAACCTAAGACTTGACCTGGTCTTGGAGTTGGAAGTCTGTGCAATTTGAAAGAGTTGGCAGAGTAACGGTGGGTGGTTTCCTTTTCCAAGTTGGTTGGTAAGTTGATGATATTGATGGCACCGAAGGGACATTTCTTGACACAAATACCGCAGCCGATACACAAGTTTTCACTGATGAATGCAATCTTGTTGGTTGGCGTAACTTCGATACAAAGCTTACCGGTCTTGACAACGGGACAGGACTTCTTACACTCCTGACGACATTTCTTTGGCTTACACTTGTCATCGGAGACAATGGCAATACGGGTGATCTTGGAACTCATTTGGTTGTAGAGTGTGTAGGCCCTGTTCTTTGGTGTTTTTTGAACTGTTTTCCACTAATTTTTTTTTTCATTTTCCATATTTTTTCTTATTGAAAGTTTTGTTCTTTGAGAGATGCCCTCACAGAGTGGCCCTACCGAAATCACAAAAGCGTGAACACCGTGACCCGGCCGAGAATGTTACAAATCTTCGCGCTCTGATTGGCTGAGCGCAGGTTAACACTGCAAAGAGGAGTGTAAAAGAGGATTTCTTGATAAGGTATTGAACAAATGACTCGGTCCCATATTGGACCTTCAATTGCTCACTAGCTTCTACTCTTTTGGGGGTGATAACAAATATGCGAATTCCGACCATCTGAAAGGACGAAATAGAGTCTATCACCAAAGAGAAAAATCAAAACATAAACAACAAAACAATAAACAATAAACAACAAACGAACAACCAATAAAACGCGCATTTTTTTGGTCCCAGTTTCCCCCCTTCCTTCGTCTCTTCGTTGTGGTTTATATCCAACTGCCCTGATGAGTTCTCCTGTGGCAAAAAGAAGAAACACGCGGAAAAATGTGGTTGTTTCCGAAGATGAATCTGAGTATGACACCGCTACACGTAACTCCATCAGCGTGTCTGTCCCAAATGATGATCAAAAGGAGCAAGAAGATGATGAGGAAAAAATTGACGCTGATGTCTCCATGATAGACAAGGAGAATGCACAATCACCAGCAAAGAAATCATCCGAGACGCCAATTGGCTCACCAAGGGAGCGCAGATCATCCCTGGCTCCAATTGATCAAAACGTGGAATTGAAGTTGATTAACAATGTAAAATTGGACCCACCAAGCGTCAGTAATCTACCAGTACCACAATCTCCAAAAATTAAACCTTCATTCAACGGTCCAGATATCATCCAGATCTCACCTATGAAGTCACAAAAGGCACATGCACATTTCACACAGGAAAAGAGAGAACCCGTGACGCGATTAGTGATAAACAAACTAGTGTTGAGCAATTTCAAGTCATACGCAGGTCAGCAGATCATTGGCCCCTTCCATTCCTCATTTTCAGCTGTCGTCGGCCCCAATGGTAGTGGTAAATCTAACGTCATCGATTCTATGTTATTTGTGTTTGGTTTCCGTGCTAACAAGATGCGTCAAGGTAAATTAGCTGAATTGATTCATAACTCTGAAGCTGCTCCAAACTTACAATCGTGCTCTGTTGATATTCATTTCCTTCATGTTACTGATAATCTAGATGATACAACAACTGAAGTACCAGGGAGTGAATTGGTCATTACTAGAAGGGCATTCAGAAATAATTCTTCGAAATATTACATCAACGGCAAAGAAAGTAATTACACTGAAGTTACTACGTTATTGAAAGACAAAGGTATTGATCTAGATCATAAGAGATTCTTAATTTTACAAGGTGAAGTTGAAAGTATCGCTCAAATGAAACCAAAGGCTGAAAAGGAAAATGATGATGGTTTGTTGGAATATCTTGAAGATATTATTGGCACTTCCAATTATAAGTCCACCATCGAAGACTCTTTCAAAAGAATTGAAGTATTAAATGAGGTTTGTCAAGAAAAGGAAAGCAGGTTCAGTATTGTTGAGAAAGAAAAGAATTCTTTAGAGTCACGTAAAGATGAAGCTCTAGAGTTTTTAGCCAAAGAAAAAGAACTTACAGAAAAGAAGTCATTATTTTACCAATTCAAGGCATTCAGGGCCAATGAAAACATCCAAACGAACTCAGCTGTCTTGGAAGAGCTTCAGGATAAACTGAATTTGGAAAAGAATGAAACCTCAGAATTTCAAAGAGAAGTCAATGCCATTGAAAAAGAGTATAACAACCTTTTAAAAGTCATTGAGGAGAACCTTGCTGAGGTGAAGAAGTTACAGGATCAGCAGAAAAAAGGCGATCGTGAAAAGGTTGCTGTTGAGGAAAGAAAGAAGAGTTTAGATACAAAGAGAAGAAAGAGTGAAAAGCTGTTGAACACTGCCATTAATGTATTTAATGAAGCTGAGTCTAAACTAAAGAATTACACCGAAGAGAGTGAACGTCATGCTATAGAACTTGAAGAACTCAAGCAATCATTGGTGAAAGAGAAAGCTACTCTGGATGATATTCGTGCTGAATTGACAGACAAGACAAAGGGATTCAACGAAGAAATTGCTGTCTATGAGAAAGAATTACAACCTTGGAGTGATCGACTAGACCAAAAGAAATCTGAAATCGCTATTGCAGAGAGTCAAGTTCAGATGCTACTAGAAAAGAGATCTCAACTTGATGACGAAATGACCGCTATCAAAAATCGCATCCAAGAGATTGAAGGTGAGATCCACTCAAACCAGAAAACTATCAAACTTTTAGAAGAAGAATATCAACACAATACTCAACAGATCAAGCTGGGAGAACAAGAATGCTCTCATGCTGAAAGAAAATTA
This sequence comes from Taiozyma onychis, assembly GCA_030582435.1. Classification (NCBI taxonomy): domain Eukaryota; kingdom Fungi; phylum Ascomycota; class Saccharomycetes; order Phaffomycetales; family Wickerhamomycetaceae; genus Taiozyma; species Taiozyma onychis. Next base: position 40,458 of record JAKTWU010001229.1, read on the forward strand.
GCTGAAATGAACACCGTATTGTCAAACCATCGTCAAAAAACCCTTGAAGCAAGAGGTTCATTGTCTACTGTTGAAAACAAGAACAAAGTCTTAGCAGGTTTGATGAGATTACAAGAAACTGGCCGAATCCAAGGGTTTTATGGGAGATTGGGTGATCTAGGTTACATTGACGACCAGTATGATGTTGCGATTTCCACCGCTTGTGGTCAATTGGATGATATGGTTGTTGAAACTGTGGAAGTTGGTCAACAATGTATTGAATACTTGAGAAAGAATAACTTGGGTTATGCCCGTTTTATTTTGTTGACAAAATTGAGAAAGTTTAATTTGAACCGTATCCAAATTCCCAAGAATGTCCCAAGATTGTTTGATTTGGTTGAGCCTAAAGAACCTAAATTTGCTCCTGCCTTTTACAGTGTGTTACAAGATACTTTAGTTGCTTCAAACTTAAGTGAGGCCAATCAAGTGGCTTATGGCAATAAGAGGTTCAGAGTTGTCACTCTAGATGGTAAATTGATCGATAAATCGGGTACATTGAGTGGTGGTGGTAACGTTGTTAGTAAAGGTGGTATGAAATCAACTTCACAAGTTGGCCAAGTTTCTGAGAGGGAAGTTTTGCAACTGGAAAAGGAATTGAACCAAAAGGAACAAAATTATGAAGTTGCCCAAAACACTTTCTATGAGATGACTGATGCATTGAAACAATTACGTGAACGTCAACCTGAAATTGAGAATCTTGTTAGTAAGCACAAATTCGAAATTGAATCAGCAACGAATGAATCCAAGAATGCAAACACTAGATTACATGAACTTGAAAGAACAAGTAAAACACTGAATACCAACAACAAAGAGATCAAAGATGCTGAGGATAGAGTGAGGGTCTTGAACTCTGAATATGAACAATTGCAGGACCAATCAAAGGAAATTCAAAGCAAGATCAATACACTACAAGAAAAAATCATGCAAGTTGGTGGTGTTAAACTTAGATTACAAAGTTCAACAGTTGATGGTATTAATCAAAAGATTGAAATTGCCATTGATAAGATCAAACATAACAAGGTTGCCATCAAGAAGGTTGAGAATGAATTAAAGAGATACACAAAGTCCAAGACTGAAACGGGGAAAGAAATTACTGATATTGAAGCTGAATTGACTAAAATTGAGGAAGCCTACAAGAAGAAAATGGAAGCCTTCGAGAGCATTGAAACACAGTTGAATGAATTGGTAATACTAAAGGATGAACACATGTCTAAATCCGAAACATTGAAGAACACACTTGATGAGAAATTGGAAAAAATCAATAAGCTAAGGTCAGTTGCGATTGAATTAGAGAACAAGATAGAAAGACACCAGGGTCTGGTGAAACAAGAAAAGAAACATCTACAAGAATATACCGAAGCCTTGAATTCTTTAGAAATTGCTGATCTGGCTGAATTGTTATCATTCTTAGAAGACGAGGAAACCATTGCACAATATACTAAACCTTCATTGTCAGAATTATCTCCAGATGAGATCCAAGCATTGGACATTGAATCAATTGAATCTGATTTACAAGAGTTAGAAGATATCATTTCCAAATCCAAGGTTAACACAGATATCTTGGAAGAATATGGTAAACGTGCCACAGAATTCAATTCAAGGAAAAGTGATTTAAACGTTGCTGTTCAACAAAGAGACGAGATTAAAAAGATGAGTGAGGAACTTAAAAAGAAAAGACTAGATGAATTCATGGAAGGTTTTAACATCATTTCAGGTACATTGAAAGAAATGTATCAAATGATCACTATGGGTGGTAACGCTGAATTGGAATTAGTTGACAGTTTAGATCCATTTTCAGAGGGTATCCTTTTCAGTGTGATGCCACCAAAGAAATCATGGAAAAATATTTCTAACTTATCGGGTGGTGAAAAGACACTAAGTTCGCTTGCTCTTGTGTTTGCCCTTCACCGTTTCAAGCCAACTCCATTATACGTGATGGATGAGATTGATGCAGCTTTAGACTTCAAAAATGTTTCTATTGTGGCTAATTACATCAAAGAGCGTACCAAGAATGCTCAATTTGTGGTGATCTCCTTGAGAAACAATATGTTCGAATTGGCGCAACAATTAGTTGGGATTTATAAAGTGAACAACATGACTAGAAGTATAACATTACAAAATCGTGATATGTTGACAGCTGAGTAAATTAACATAATGGTTTTAGTTTTCAATGAATGGCTTCTAATAATTGTAACGTCTCATTAAGGTAATGAATGCACTACTAAAATGAGAGTCTATATCAAAAATATTTCATTAAAATGCGAACATACTTATAGATGTCATCAAATGCCAAAAACACCAACAATTCCACCAATGATCATCACATTAACCAACCCAAAATTCGTCCATATAAACACCGTTTGTAAAATGGACCTATGATCACTTTCACTCATCATATATAAGCATAAGCTTAAAACTGAAAAGAACAAGCTGATCAACATGGACCCCAACAATACACCAATGATGAATATACTGATGGAGACATCGTCATAAGATAACAAAGATGCAGTGATCCCAATTGAAACAGAAGTTAGAAAGAATGATAGTAGTGATGAACTTAGAGCTAAGAAGATCAGGAATCTATCATGAGCCAATCTGGAGTGTTTCAAATCATAATGCGAGGAGGAGGAGGAGGATGAAATTGAGGATTCATTGTCCTCGGAATATGAAGGATGGGGAATGGCACCGTAATTATAAGGATCAGTGATCAATTGGTCGGGTTGAACTTGTGAATGCGTTTGTGATTGTGATTGTTGTTTGGAGTCTAGTGAATTGAAAAGGAATGGGAAATAGTGGCTCAAAGTCTTTGAAAGTTTAAAAGAGACTTTGTAGATGTTATCCACTGAAACCCCACCAAAGAAGTTGTCAAAGCTTGAATAATGGCTATCATCATCAACTTGGATAAAAAACGCGCCTTCACCATCTTCAAAATCAGAACCGTTTTCAAATTCATTCCAGTAACGTTGTTGAGTAGTGAATTCATTCGAAGTGATATTTTCTTGTTGGATGGAAGCATTAGAGTTACTATTATCTGAATTTTCATACAATTTCGTCTTGGATTTATCTCTTCTTGGAGCCACAGGTCTTTTTGGTGGTAATTTTCTAATATCGAAATCGGTTTGAAAAACATTTGACCAAGTTGGGGTGAAGGATAGTTTTCCCTGTTTGAACAATGAATAAGTTAAACAATTGAATGATGAATCCTGGATTTGATACACCAAATGAGAGTCCAATAATCTTTTCAATTGTTCTGGTAATCTTTCTTCGTTAAAATTAGACGAATTATGAGAAATTTTTAACAGGGCAAACGGTAAACGATCTTGGTTTATCTCATTTTGTTCATTCCAAACAGGTGTATCCAATAAATGGCTATCCAATTTGATATTAGAATACAATGATACCCAACATTTGAAATCACCACCACCACCCAGAGCGTGACCGACATCGGGTTTAATACTGTTCGTAAATCTTGATTTGTTCAATGACACTTTCACCAATGGTTTCAAATGCTTGGTAAATACCCATTCTATTGATAATTTCTCCAATGTATCCAAAGTATCCAGAATCTCTTTATTAGCTTCGTAGAATTGTGCAAAAGTTTCGCCGATAAGACATGAATTCAGAAAGTTGTGTAAGAAGTCTTCGTTTGCGATCAACACATTAGAAGATTTTCTTAGCCCACCAATGGTACTGATCAATAAGGATCTAAAGCTGTTGGTGACACTGCTGTTTTCAGTCATTAAAACACTTGGGTCTGTCTTGTTCTTGACGGAGTACAAATTCTGAGGATGGTCAAACATCAACATTGTAAATTCGGACCCATCTGTCAAATCATCCTCATTGTTTAAATAGATCGAATTAGATCTATAGATGCCATCATTGATATCTTCCAAATTTTGATCACATGTGTTCAACGACTTCAGTTTCTCCTGAGAATGTTGTCTTATGATATCGTGAATGGACAATGTTGATTCTTTCTTCTTCAATTTTAAGAACTGTTTCTTATGTGACATTGATTCATCAATCAAATAGAAATTCTGTAATAGCAACAGCTTCAATTCGTTTAAATTATCATAATGAACCAAGAAGTTGAACGTTTTTGTGGATTTTTTAACAGATTCAAAATCAAAGGATTCATTCTGATTTAGGCTATGTAAAGGGTCAGAAATGGAAGCTCTGTTTCTTTGAGAAACTTGGGAGGTCAATTGATCACCATTGGAAGAATCAGCTTCTCTGATCAAGTCATACACAAGTGCTAGCTCTAAGTATAACCCTGTTAGGTCTGTATGGATGAATGAGTCTTGGTTGTTGATGACGTATTTGTTAATCTTGTAATTGAGGGAGCCATTATCCTTTGAGTATTTCGTATATTTCTTTAATGATTTCCTTAGGGCAGTCTTCTGTATCATTAAGAATCTTGATAGTTTTTGCAAATCAGAAGATAAATTGGAAATCTGCGCTCCAACTAGATAGTACTCCTGGCTGGTTTTAGCGTTAACAGCCTCACACTTTTCGAGTTGGGATTCGATATGAATGATTCTTCTCTTAATCTCGCCAATCTTGGAATTGACAAAGAGATTGATGATATCGATCTGTTCTTTGATGGTAGATTCTAGTACCTTAACTGCCTTGTCCCTGTTGGGAAGGTCATCTGTGGTGGCCAATTTGATCTTTTGTTTAACGTCATTGTAGTCAAAGTTGTAGCATTTCCACTCATGAACGGATTTGTTTCGCAGCTGCGCACCAAACTTCATTGGGCGCTTTCTGGAGGTGATTTAAAGGGCTGTTTTGGCCTCTTCTGAGCCAATTTTAGGTGAACAGCGGCTAATTTGGTGAAGTTTTACGATGTGGGACGTTTGTGTGTTTTTATACTTTTTATGCAACTTTTTATTTTTTAAGTGAAGGAGACAGCCAAAACGCTGTTACATCAACAAAGAGAAAGAGAAAAAGAAGAGAAGGTTCGATACAATGATTGCAGTCAATGGATATCATAAATGTACAACCAAGCAATTAAGGGGAGACAAACACAAATGGGAGTTTTAAAGGTCGTGTGACTGGGAAGTTGGCTGGATGAGAGTGTGAGAGATTGATTACCTCTGGGGCCCTTATCAGAGTCACCTCAACGCATAGTTAACCACTTTACATTCTACAATTAATAATAATATGCATACAGCCCTATAAGTTGTAGTGGATCATCAGGGCGGTGCATATTAATAAAGACCAAATATTTGCAACCATTGAACCGTTACTTTGTCCGTTTAATCATCAGTACTAATTCCAAGCAGTTATCAGTTCTCAGTTATTATCCTCCTTCTTCCAACTCCTTCCAACTCCTTCCAACTCCCACCAACTGCTCAAAGCATTTGTGATCTTCGAAACTGCAGAAGCCTCTTTTTGCCTCACACGTTTTCCCTCGACTGAGCCCGTTTACTGGTTAAAGATTTGCTCATTTACACACAGCTAATGCTGCCAACGTTTCGCGAATCGATAAGCTTCTTCGTTTCCCCGATAGCGCACTTTAATTCAGTTCCTGTTATGCCCGAGCCTATTGATACGAGTCAACAAATTACACCAGAGATGGGGTGTACCAAAGGGGGATGGAATATAGAGTCCTCCCTCTACTGCCCATTTCAACCCTCTTCCTTGCTGTCCTTCAAAAGTTCCAGTATTCTTACCGTTTCTTTTAGTTCGGACCTTTTCAAACGCAACTGTTGATCCCTCCTGCAGCAGAGATCTACATAAATTCGTCCCACGTGTTAACTAATACATATACAAGCCACCACTGATGCTAAACGGGACAAAACGTATGAATCAACATATTAAAATATAAGATTTACATGGGTATCAAAGAACAATAGGCCAAGATACGCATGTGTATCCAAGGTTTCAAAAAGACCCAGAAGCCAAGATTCAACCATTTTGATCCTTTCCATATCATTTACTGCAAAAGCTGTTCCTCTCCGTCTGCTTGCAACATGAATACCCCCATAAACCATCATGGTACCAACTTCCCCAGACGGAAGAATGTCCATTGATCAACACATCTTCCTGATATTTGGATGACCGATCGCGTGGCCTACTGCCCTGTATGGCCAAAAATTCCGAGTCAGATTCCTCACTTTCTTCAGCATCACCGGATACATTGGAATACTTGTTCAATAGTGAATTTTTGATCTTCTTACTAACAATCTCTTGTTCTTTGGTCAGTTGTTTCACTTTTTTATCAAATAGCGTTGGATTCATAATCGATTTTTCACCATTTTTATCACTCTTCTCCCAAGCTGCTCTTTTTTCAAACCGTTCAAACTTCAATGCTTCTCCAGTTTTATGACGAACAAATAGATTATCCTCATTATAATACCCAGTGGTGTCATCTCTTATCATTCTTGATTTTGGATCATATTTCACCTCATCATTCTTGTAATCTTTCAAATACACAGCTTTATCCTCTCTTAGCCGCACTATTTTCTCTCCTTCAACTTTCTTTGTCTGCTCACTGGTGTATTCCTCCCATAACCCCAATTCTTTTAATTCAATCTCCTCATCAGTATCATATTCCCTTTGAACTTGTTCTTGTTCATCTTTAACACCTCTCAACTTGGCCTTTTGTTCCCAATTGACTAGATGATCTTTATATTCATTCACATCATACCCATACCATCGATCCCTCTTGGTATCATAATCCTTTGTATCAATTCTGATATTTTTTGTTTCAATATCTTTTCCTCCTGGTCTTTCAAGACAGTCCTCTTTCATGTGATCCAACGCACCACAATTAGTACAGCTTGTCTTAAAGCCACGTCTTTTAAACTTTGATTTCTTCTGCTTCACTAGAGGTGGCTTCTCTATCGTATTGAAAGTGTCATGAATCCCCTGACCTATTTTCGGTTCAGAATTGGATACCTCATCAGTACCGTTACGATGATGTGATAAGTAATCGGTAGTTGAACTTTGTTCAGAGTCTGATCGCAGGAAAAGTGGGACATCTTTAATGTATTTGGGTATATATTTGTTCTCCTCGGGCATGTTCGAAGGTGTATGGATGAGTTGTTGTCTGATATTATTGCTGATGGTGCACTTGTTGATGGGAATATATTGCTTGACACTTTAATTTTCATGTCAAAAAAAAAGGTACTTTAGAGGGAGAAAGAGAAAGAGCCATAAACCCATAAATCTTATTGAAAAAACGAAGATAAAAGAAGTTACAGTTGGCCAACCTGTTGCCATCTTCAAAGAATCGTCAGGTAAACAGGCTTAGTGCTAAAAACACAAGACAAGGCAAAAAATAATAAAACTCCTCATGGGGGGCTCGAACCCTGGACACTTCGGTTAACTTTGGCTAAGAACTTATCAAAGGTGGATCAGTATTGAAGTTTGGC